>LS990917.1:14721658-14731658 GCA_900464855.2 Musa schizocarpa
AAAATGATTAAAACTTAAGGATTTTTGTTATGATAAACCTTTTTATTAAAGATGGTTTATGTATTGTCTTTTGGTTTTAAATAATGATGCATGATTTTTGTATGGAATACTAGAGCATACTAAGTATAAAAATAAATTAAAGCTAAAGAACCTTAGCTATTTTTAATCATATAGGAAACTATCTGCATTGCTTTCATTGGATTTCTCAAAAAGTGATTTTGATGATGACTTTGGATTTATTTTCATATAAGATGATATGTCAGTGTTTATGACTTGAGATGTATCATATATGAAATAATTTTCTTCATTCTGAGAACATTCATCCAAAAAATCTTGATTCTTTCACTTGATAATTTTTGAATTTATTTCTAAGTTTTTCATTAATTATTCTCCTAGATTCTACCCTGTATTGACTAAGGATTTATCCAAATAAACCATGATATATCACTAGACTTCTTAATGTCTATAACTTGAATTGTATTATAAATTTTCTTATATTTATGATTTGTTTGTCTCATGATATGATTGAATCATTGATGTATAAAGACATAAAATTATTGGCCTGCACATCTTAAAAGTGTTGTGAAGCTTGCACTTTCAATAAGTAAAAAGTGATAACTTGAATGCTAAATATAGGATTGGTATCATCCGCTTAAATGTTAGCTTGAATATTATTGATATTGACTTGAATGTTAAATGTTAGCATCACTGGAATATTAAATATGGCTACTAGTTTGTTAAAGGTGAAATGTTGATGAAAAAAAAGGGGAAAACTCAATAGTACCTTGAAGTTTGTACTCCTTGATATATTGTACTCCTTATCCTTACACTTTATGATGTACTTTTTGATGTTACGTGCTTTTTAATATTATTATGCACTTCTTGATGATATTATGATGCATGCAACACTAAGAATTGGGCATGTTAAATCTTCCGAATACATGAGTTCCTCTTATACCTTTTCTGGATTTCTCCTTTTTTTATTTAACTTGAGTTTCTTTTTAAATCAAGATCATTTCCTATCATTCCTTCTTCTTGCAATATATAAAAGAAGAGATTTGATTCATGGACTTTTGGTATACTTGATCTTTTATGTGATGATTATTTCCTATGAATCCTTTCTCTTTCTATTTATGAAAGTAAAAATTTTATTCATAGACTTTTGGTATACTTGATCTTTTATGTGATGATTATTTCCTACGATTCCTTCCTCTTTCTATTCATGAAAGTAGAACTTTGATTCATGGACTTTTGGAACTTATGACTTGATTCTTTTTATTTATGTGATGAATGAATTACTCCCTTATTCTTCTTCTTCTTTTCATTTTTATGACAAAGGGGAGAAAGCAAAAATGCTAGCTTGCACATCTCAACAGAATCAAAAGTGTTTGCACATCTAAAGAAAAGTACTAACTTGCCCATTTCATGAAGCAAAAGTTGTTATCTTGCACATCTCAAAAGTTGTTACTTTGCTCAACTTCACTTGCTAGCTTGCATGTTCTAAAGTGAAGTAAAACTTGTATACATGGTCCAAATATTTGTTGAACGTTCTCCTTTTTATTGATGACAAAGGGAGAAAAATGATGAATGTTTTATATCATGAAATGATGAATGGTATTATACCCAAAATAATATTCATTTTGATATCATGCATGAAGTGATAAATGGTTAAAATTTGAATGCTTTAGTATCATGTATGTTATGCCCAAAGTGATGTTGATTTATTGTTAGTATCATGCATGAAGTGATGATGAATTATAATGTTTTAAAATTATGCATGTTATATTTTGAAATTTTGAAACTATAATGATGCACAATGTATGAAAGTTTGATATGATATATTGCATTTGATCACTATGATCAAAATTGTTTTAACTTGAATTCAAATGTTATGATTCCTCTTGAATACAAGTTTGTCTTATCTCAATATGGCATATAGATATGGAGAGTTAAGTTAACTCCATCATCAATTGGTTATCATCATAAAAAAGGGAGTGATTATTGAATCTTGGATTTTGATGTTGAAATCAAATGATGAATTAATGATATAATCCATGTGTTGAGAAAAGTGATACAAGATTAACTATTATCGTGAAAAGGAAAATTAATTAAATAAGAATTGAATATTATACCAAAGTCAAAGATCAAGCATCGGGCCAGAAGAATTGGGGGATATGCCAAAGGTTCGGACGATGCACCAAAAGCTCGCCTTGAGTTCACCGAAAGCTCACCGGAAGATCATCGAGAGTACGTTGGAAGTTTCGCCAAGAGTTCGGATGAACAATTGACATGTTAGACAACTAGGATTGATTGCATTATAATTGTTTAGCCTTAATTATCGTAGTTAGGGTGTTAATTAGAGTTAGTTTAGGAAAAATCCTATAACTCAAATAGGGGCCAATTAGGCCCAAATTTGGACTAAATTGGGTTAGATGGATGGCCCATTCAATGACCCAGAGCCACGTTAGGCGGTGGCACCGCTTGAGGCTTAGCCTCCCAAGTAGTCTGGGCAATGGTACCGCCCTATCAAGCAGTGGTACTGCCATGTCAGGTGGTGGTACCACTAGAGCCTAGTCTCCAAGGCTGGTGATGGTTGTTAGGACCGAAATTGGCATTAAGAGGGGGGTAAATTAGTGTTTACATAAAAATTATGTCGATTTGAAAACTCATTCAATGTAGAAAAATCATTTTGAGAAAGCCCATATTGGAAAGTGTTTAAGCTTGACTTAGAGTAAATGTAAAGTGAAGTAAGCAGCTAAATAAGTAGCAAAGGAAAAGAGCACACCAGATTTATAGTGGTTTGGTCATCGTGACCTACATCCACTCTCAATTCCTCTTCACTCAAGGCCACCAGCTTCCACTACCGGTTTTCTTTCCAATAGACGAAGATTAACTACCCTTACAACTCTTTCTCCTTTTCACAAACTTAGGAGAGAACCTTTACACCTCTTTCTTTTAGACCTCACTCTTCCCTTAGAAACCTTCTAACTCTAGGAAGAAGAGACTCACAACTTTATAGAGATTATAATACTTTTTTCTCAACTATATTTTTCCCCTTTGCTACTCAATTTTAAGCCCTTCCAAGAAAAAATAACTGAGGTATTTATAGACCTCAAATGGCTTCAAAAACAAAGACAAAAAAGGTCTCATCTCGGGATTCCTGAGTCCTGGTGGTACCACTACTTGTAGCACTAACATTGGGTGGTACCACCACTTGTCACTGGGTGGTACCACCACCTAGTCTGATAGTACCATTGCCTGACACATCTAGGAGATTGTCTGGGCATTACCATTGTCTGACCTAGTGGTATCACTGCCTAACAGCTTGAAAAAGTGTGCTCTTGACTTTTCTAGGTCATGGAAATTTTTACCTATCCTTGGGTTACTGAATGGGCTTTCTACTTAGCCCAAAAATAGTCCCAGCTTAGGCCTAATGGGCCCCTATTTGAGTTGACATAATTGCACTAAAAACTAACTCAATTATGACTTAACTATGACCAATTAAGATATAATCAATTACAAGACTAGAAATTTATATTGTCCAACATGTCATTGGTCCATCCAGTGCTTTATCCAACCCTTCGACGTATCGTTCTATCCTTCGATGTATTTCCCAATAGGCATGTTGACTTCTGCAACATCCGATCTCCTTGATGCAATGTCCGATCCTTCGGCCCGATGCCCGAACTCATGGGACGAAGTCCTTCTGCTAGCGCATTGATCGATCCTCCGGCCAACATCGAATCTTTTGACATGTTCACTCCAGCCCAATGTCTAATTCTTTCTGATGATGACAACCAATTGATGATAAAGTTTAACCTAAACTCCCCCTATCAATATGTCATAATTTCAATCATAAATTATATGAAATACATCATATCATTACTTACATCATAAGTTTAAGTATTACATCCAAACCATCATATATAATAAAATTTCATTATATCATGCATGATCATCATCATACCTTCTCCCCCTTTATCATCAACAAAAAGGAGAAGCGTAACTAGCAAGTTTTTGAAATATGCAAGCTAGTAAGATAGCAAGCTTTGAATATACAAGCTAGCAAGTTTTAGAGTTGTGTAAGTTTAACAATTCTTTGCTTCTTGAGATGGGCAAGTTAGCACTTTTGCTTCTCTTGAGATTGTAAGCTACTAATTCTTACTTCTCTTTTGAGATAAGTTTGTAAGTTTTGCTTCTTGAGATGGGCAAGATAGTAATTTTCACTTTCTTTTGCAATGTGCAAGCTAGCAATTTTTCTTTTCTTTATGATGTGTAAGCTAACGAGACTTTCTCCCCCTTTGTTATTGTCAAAGAGAAGGGAAGAACACAATAGTACATTTTTTCTCTTTTTTTTTATATCAATGATTTAATCATATCATGAGATATATAAATCAAAAATACATAGTAATTGTACATAATAAAATTTAAGTCATAAATATCAAGAAGTCAAGTGACATATCATGGTTAATTTGAATACATCTCTTCTTTAGTTAAAGCAAAATTCTTGATTTATAGAAAACTCAATTCATAAAAATTGAGAAATCAAGATCATGATCCGAAAAATATATAAGAAGAATTTATGCATTTGGAAGATTTAACATGCTTAAGTTTAACATTCAAGCTAGCAATTATGGTTCTCTTGAGTTGCTAGCAATTTTCTTTCTCCCCTTTGTCATTGCAAACAAGGAAGAAGAAGAAGGGAGGTATAAAAATTCACATCAATTATCATCACATGAAAAATAACAAGGATCATGAAAGATTAATACAAAAGATTATCAATCTTTTGTATTATAAAGAAAAACTTCAAAACATAATAGATCCATTTGATGATCAATACAAAGGAGTCATAATGAATCTCAAGTTAAGAAATTAAGATTATAATTTTTATAAATCTCCTCTTAAATAAAAACATCATAGAGAATTTTAAGAATATCGAGAAATCAAGAGAAGTATCATGATTAAAAGAAATCTCCTTTATAGTGAATAGCAAAAGGAAGAATCATAATAAATGATCTTGATTCAAATGAAAAACACAAGCCATTGAAAATTGAGAAATCAAGATAAAAATCATAATTCATTTGGATAAGTATTCTTTTTAATAAAATACAAGATTTATATGAGAATAAAGAATAGGGGATCTTGATTCAAATAAAAAAAATCTCAAGTTATAATTTTGAGAATTCAAAATCATGATATAGATAAAACTCATTCAAATTTAAATCGTCAAATCATCAAATTCACTTTCAAGAGATTCAAAATGACATAAATAGATTGATTAATCTTTTATTAAAAACTTGATAAGATTTTAGAGATAGAGACATTTTCAAGAATAATGTATTCCTTTTTTTTTATGTGTTTCAATTTATATGATTTATTTCATACAAGTATGTCTTTTTCTTTTATGTCAAACAAAAACATGCATCATTGTTTAAAATAAAAAAACAAGATTTATCACAAGAGTCATCAAGATCAATAAACTGTATATCATAAAATCATCATTACTTCAAATCATCATGCATCATTAAATCATCAAACATGATTTCATAAACATAAACTATTTTCAATCAAAATCATTTTGTTTGTTGTAATAATACATTTTTCTTCTTAAGTGAATCTAACTCTATATACTTAGTACTAGGAGTTAATATGTAATTATCATGCTTAATTTTTTAATTTTTTAAAATTACTAAAAAGATAAGCATAATCTATTTTTTTATTTTATATACTAATTTAAAAATAACTTGTGAAATGCATTAAGTAATTTCATAGTAAAGTAAAGGGGTTTTGGTTGAATCACTTACCTCATTGTCGAAAGCCACCAAGGCATAGTTCGCCACCTCTTCTTTGTCGATTTGCCTCTTATCTTCGGATGCACTCGAATCATCCCAAGTTATGTTAAGTGCTTTTTTCTTTTTTTGTAATTTCTTCTTCACTTTCAGACATTCGCTTTTGAAGTGCTCCGACCGATTGCATTCATAGTAAGTTGTTATCCTTTTTAAGTTCATTTTTATTCTTAGATTCTTGTTTTATGAGCTTCTTTAATTTTATTTTGAGGAGTTCAAGATCATCATCACTTGAGCTTTCGCTCGAGTGGTCTTCTTTTATTCTAAGTGTCAAATCCTTTCTATTCTTGTGAAGGTTGTTCTTAAGTTTATCACATGCTATACATGTCATTTGATAGGTCATCAAAGACCCGATAAGTTCTTCAAGCGGAAAGTTATTTAAGTCATTTGCTTATTATATTGTCATTACTTTAGAATCCCAACTTTTTAGAAGGAATCTTAGAATCTTGTTTACAACTTCGAGATTAGAAAAACATTTACTAAGAACTTTCAAACTATTGACGACATCCGTAAAATAGGTGTATCAACAATAGTTTCGCTTGGCTTCATTCGAAATAGTTCAAAATCATGCATCAAAAGATTTGTTTTAGACTCTTTAACTCTATTCGTGCCTTCATGAGTTGCTTCTAGTATGTGTCAAATGTCATGTGTAGTTTCACAAATTAAAATACGATTAAACTCATTTTTGTCTAAAGCACAGAATAGAGCATTCATAGCTCTAGCATTTAAAGAAAAAGTCTTCTTCTCCAAATCATTCCATTTATTTATTAGTTTGGAAGACTTTTGAAAATTACTTTCAATAATATTCTATAAATCAAAATTCATAGAAAGTAAGAAAACTCTCATTTGAGTTTTTCAATACGTATAATCTGTCCTATTGAACATAAGAGGACAAACGATAGAAAGACCCTCTTGATTACCGATAAAAGGCATTTCTCTTGGGTATTAAATCAAATGAGAAAAACCTTGGCTCTAATATCAATTGTTAGGACCAAAATCAGTATTAAGAGGGGGGGTGAATTAGTGCTTACTTAAAAATTACATCGATTTGAAAACTCGTTCAATGTAGAAAAATTATTTCGACAAAGCTCATATCAAAAAGTGTTTAAGCTTGATTTAGAGTAAATGTAAAGTGAAGTGAGTAGCTAAGTAAGCAATAAAAGTAAGTAACAAAGGAAAAGAGCACACTGGATTTATAGTGGTTCAGTCGTCATGACCTACATCCACTCTCGATTCCTCTTCACTCAAGGTCACTGGCTTCCACTACCGATCTTTTTTCTAACGAGCAAAGATCAACTACCCTTACAACTCTTTCTCCTTTTCATAGGCTCAAGAGAGAACCTTTACATCTCTCTCTTTTAGACCTCAATCCTTCCATAGAAACCTTCTAACTCTAGGAGGAAGAGACTCACTAACTTTAGAGAGATTATAACACTTTTTTTCTCAAGTATATTTTTTCCCTTTTCTACTTAATTTCATGCTCTTCCAAGCAAAAATAACTAGGGTATTTATAGAAGAAGCTTAAAAAAGGAGTCAAAAAATATCTTATCCTGAATTTCTCGAGTCTTGGCGGTACCACTACTTGTGCTGGGTGGTACCACCACCTACAACACTAACATTGGGTGGTACCACTACTCAGTCTAGCAGTACCACTACTTGAAACTAGGTGGTACCATTGCCCAGTCAAGTGATACCACCGCCTAACAACTTGAAAAAGTGTGCTCTTGATTTTTCCAAGTCTTGGGCAGTTCTACCTATCTTTGGGTCATTGAATGAGCTTTCCACTTAGCCTAAAACAGTCCCAACTCAAGCCCAATGGATCCTTAATTAAGTTAATATGATTACACCAAAAACCAACATGATTACTACCTAACTATGACTAATTAATATATAACTGATTACAAGACTAGAATTCTATGTTGTTTGACATGTCATTGGTTCATTCGACGCTTTGTCCAACCTTTCGGCGTATCATTCTCTCCTTTAGTGTATTTCCCAATCGACATATTGATCTCTGCAATATCTGATCTCCTTGGTGTAATGTCCGATCCTTCAGCCCGATCCTCGAACTCATGGCACGAAGTCCTTCTATCAGCACGTCGATCGATCCTTCGGTCGACGTCCAATCTTCTGACATGTTCACTCTAGCCCAATGTCTGATTCTTTCTGCCTTGATCGATTTGCCTTTTCTGATTGAAGTTAGTCCTACATCACTCAAAACACTGATTAGATCGTAAACTCATCAATTGATTTGATCATCAAAATCTGAGATTCAATAGTGGTATCACTCAGTGTCAATCTGTAGGTGGTAGTACTGCTAATACCCTAGAAACACAGGATGAGAAACTTTTTTACTCTATTTTTGAAACTATTGGGGCCTATGAATACCCCACTCTTTCATGCATGAAAGAACATGAAATGTGTGAATAAAAGTCTTAAGATTTTGAGTTATAAAAGTCTTTAAAAAGTGCTAAGTGTCCTCCTCTTCCATCTTTAGATTTGTGATCATCCTAAGAGATGTGTGGCGCTTATAAAGGTTATCTCCTAAACTTGTGAAAAGGAAAAAAAGTTGTAAGTGGGTAGTTAATCTTCGCCCATTGAAGGAAGATTGTTAGTGATCGTCGATGGCCTCGATAGAAGAGGAATCGAAAGTTGACGTAGGTCACGACGACCGAACCACTATAAATATAATTCATACTTTCTTTCTACGTTTTATTGCTATTACATTCGGAGTTAATTACTTAGTTTATTTACTCTAAATGAAGCATGCTTTCATTATCATTTTCGTTGAACGAAGATTTTTCAAAATCGATATTTTTATCGAAAGCACTAATTCACCCCTTCTATTAGTGTCGATTTCGATCCTAACAATAAATACCTCATCCTTTCTTACTTAGAAGAACATAAAATTGAGTAGAAAAGAGAAAAAATATACTTGAGAAAAAAGTGTTATAATCTCTCTAAAGTTAGTGAGTTTCTTTCTCCTAGAGTTAGAAAGTTTCTAAGGAATGAGTGAGGTCTAAAAGAGAGAGGTATAAAGGTTCTCTCTAGAGCTTGTGAAAAGGAGAAAGAGTTATAAGGGTAATTGATCTTCGCTCGTTAGAAAGAAGATCAATAATAAAAGCCGACGACCTCAAGTGAAAAGGAATCAGGAGTAGATATAGGTCAGGACAACCGAACTATTATAAAATATAGTTTGTATTTACTTTATATTTTTCATTTACATTATAAATTGATTTTTTACTCTCACTACGCTCATTACGCTTTTATATATTTTTAAGTTAAATATTATGCTTTTCTATATTTTTAAATTAAACATCTTTCGGATATGATTTTATTGAATGAAGTTTCCGAATCGATATAAGTTTTAAGAAAACATTAATTTACCCTTTCCTCCTAGTGCAGTGCTGATACATTTATAATACCTTCAGGATTATTTGATTGGAAGGCTTATTATGACTTTTTATAGTGATTTGACATAAAGAATGATACGGCTATAACATAAGAATAGAGATAAAATTAAGTATTTCTGTCTCACTACCTATCCAAAAACTAAAACTCTGTTACTCTCGTGACATAATAAGTATCTGTAGTGTCGATGGGTACATCAAATATATCACACTTAACTTGAATCTATTTTCTTGAGAGATTTTCCAGAAATAATATTTAGTTTGTGTTATTTTCGTATAAGACTTTTAATGTATTTCATCTCTCAATATAACGAATATCTTATGGTACTTTCGAAGAAGGGACAAATTTAATTCCAGCATATGTCAACTGAAGTCTCATATGGACTATAGAAAATTGACCTTATCATGACTAATGAAAATTTAATCTGATCATAAATGATTTATTCATGTTTATTCTTCCTCAGCTGATGGTGACCTTTTTTCAGATTTATTAATGTTACACGTGTTAGAAAATTGTCCTTATCATGACCAATTAAAAATTAATTTGATCATAAATGATTTATTCATGTTTATTCTTTCTCATCTAATGGTGATGTTTTTTCAGATTTATAATGTTACACTTGTGTTGCATTTGTTGGTTGATTCTGCATGAAAGCATAGCTGCTTTCAAAAAGAATAATTAAAGAAGCATAAAATCTGAGGGTGCTGAATATACATATTCTTTTGCATGCTTACCTTATATAT
>LS990917.1:14736658-14771658 GCA_900464855.2 Musa schizocarpa
GGATGAGAGGGGTATTTATAGACCTCAAGTTGATTCAAACTTGGAGCCTAAAAACTTATCATCCTCGGTTTCTTGGGTTCGGGCGGTACCACCGCTTGTGTTGGGTAGTACCACCGCTAGTGTCAGTTTGATAATAACACTGCACTAGGCAATACCACCGCTCAGTCTAGTGGTACCACCGCCTAACACAAGGCCACTGGGTGGTACCACCGCCCAAACTGGTGGTACCACCGCTTGGCACCCTACTAGGGGCGGTACCACCACTTGACATAATCTCGAAGACTGTGCCACGACGGTGTCACTTCTTAGGTTACTGTTTGGGCCTTTCATTGGGCCCAACACAGTCCTTACATGGGCCCAACTAGCTCCTAATTGGGTTGACCCAAATCCAATCCCAATTATGCGCTAATTATAAATTCTAAGATATTTCCTAAGCTAAACAAGTCTGTAAGTCTAGTTTCTTCCGGTGAGCTTCCGGTGATCTTCCGGCAAACTTCCGACGATCTCTCGGTAATATTCCAACAGACTCCCGGCAAGCTCCTGGACTTCACGATGATCTTCTTGGCGAGTTTCGATGAGCTTCTCTTGCAAGCTCTGAGACTTCTCGGCTGGTTCCTATTGGGAAATCATGGGGGGCGACATCATATGCGCAGCGAAAGAACAAGAAAACAAAAATCCTCGATTCCCAAAAAGATGTTCGTCGTCGTGCGAAGATTGGTGCGTAAAATCTGCAAAAACACAAAACTGAGTATAGAGATTGTGTTACCTAGGGAGATCGTATATCCCTGTTTCCTTGCAGATCCTTAGGAGAGGGTGAAGGAGGTCAAGCGTCCTCCTCTCTAGTGGTGATCCACACAGCAGGGTTGCGACGACCCTCCTCAAAACTCCAGGCCTCTAAGGTGGAGAGGGAGAGGAGAATAGGAAGGGCAAGCAAAGACTCTAGCCTATGAGGCTGTGAATCCCTCCTATTTATAGAGATCCCGTGTCAAACCCTAATGGGTCCTTCCCTAGTGGGTATTGGATGCGCATCCAATAAGACAAGGGCTCAAGTCGGTTATCTCATATCCGAACCTCTACTCATCGCAATGCCTACCATATGTGTGTGACCCTCTAGGCCCAATATCGAAAGCTGGCCGTGAGTCATACCTGTCGAGAACTCTTTTTAACTCATTGGAATTATTATCTCGTAATAATTCACTCGACTCATCGACTTCAGGGACGTACTAGGCCACTACGCCATAGTCCCAGGACGATCTGAGGGGAATCCAATCCATTGAACCTGTCTGTTTTCAGTTACCATGTACATATAGTCCCTCATCCATCTAATATCCCAAAGACCGTATATCGAGCATGGTGTTGTCGGACCCATCACGGTTTCTACTCGAAGTCTCGCTCTAATCGGATTCTCCAGGAGAACTCTTTCTCTCTCAACCGAATGACCCTAGCCAGGGATTTGTCTCGAGCAAGAACACATGGGATATTCCTCTCATGACTTGAGAGTGGATGATCCTCTATCGACACTCAATAGCCCTCGTAAGGTCGACTACCACTCCCAATGACTAGTTTGTACTAGATCTGGGGACAGCCAAACCTATAAGTCCGGTATCAAAGAGTGGAGCACTCATACAGGACATCCTTGGTGTCTCAAGTCTAAGGACCGGATACACCACTAGGACTACTGGAATCGTTGTCCGACAATAAGGCATTATCAACCATCGGCATTCCGTAAAGCGGATCAATCATGAACTCATTCTCAATGAGCACACATCTTTGTATCCCTAGTGTCCCTACACGAGCAGCTATGAGACCAGCTGCATCCATCATATGGACGGGTATACAGCACACCAATCTATCCGGTTATCACGATGTCCCTCTCGAGTAACGTATGACCGGGATTATTTAGGATATGTGTTTAAAGGTGAATCGATCTCATTATCGTGATCTCATCACGATCCGATTCCCATTGCACAAATCCAAGGACATCACAATATATATATATATATGCATTTATACAATAGTTATAAAGTGATATACGCCAAAATATAATAAGCAAAAAGATTACGTATCAAGTCACACGTGCCATCACTCACATGATTGGCTTGTTGGGCACCTATGACTAGCAATCTCCACTTGACCTAAAGCCAATCACCTATATGTCCGATCTCCATCGGACTCACGGACGCTTCAAAGACAACGAGACAACAGCTTTGTCGTGGATCTGCAATGTTATCTTCGGATGGAACTCTTTCCCTTTGCTACATCTCCTCAAGATTACGATCTTTCTTATAAAGCTGGAACCTCCTCGAACACTTCTGAGATGAGACGGGTTCCCTTATTTGAGTAATCACCCATAGTTGTCGCAATATAAGGAAGTCGACTTGTCACTATCATGTATCGACTCGAATCTGTGATGAACTTTTCCACCCGGACTCCCTCCTTTGCTGCATCGATGCAGCAATGTACCTCGATTCGTGGTCGAAGTCAGCGGTGGTATCTTGCTTGGAACTCTCCAAAGACTGCTTGCTCCTCCATTCAAGGTGTACACATACCACGAATTCGACTTACTATCATCGACATCGACCAAAAACTTGAGTCGGTCAGTAGCCTTCAACCTTAAGGCTATTACCTCCATATACTAGTAAAAGATCCTTAGTCCTTCTCAAGTACTTAAGGATACACTTTACTACTTTCCGTGTCTCCAAGCACGGATCCGCTGATACACTTTCGTGACACTCAGGAGAATGCGCTATATCGGGCCTAGTACATAGCATGGCATACATGATAGACCCTATTGCTGAGGCATAAGGTATCATATCCATGTTCGCCCTTTCTTTCTCGAGTCTTTGGGGACATATTCAGAGAAAAACGATATCCCATGTCTCATCGGTAAGAGACCTCTCTTGGAATTTTTTCATGCCAAACCTTTTGACAATAGTTTCTATGTACTGGGATGGGACAAGCCAAGCATCCTCTTGGATCTATCTCTATAGATTCTAATCCCCAAGATATAAGATGCTTCCCCTAAGTCCTTCATGGAGAAGTGTCTAGATAACAAAGCCTTTTTTGTGGGACAACATTCCTATGTCATTCCCAATGATGAGGATGTCATCCACATATAACACAAAAAAAAGGTGATAGCTCCCACTTACCTTTCTGTATACACAAGGCTCATCTTCGTTTTACTTGAAGTCATAAGATCTGATTGCCTCATCAAATCTTATGTTCCAACTTGAGGAAGCTTGCTTTTAGTCCATAAATGGATCTAAGCAACCTACACACCTTATCTGGGCAGTTCTTGGACACGAATCCCTCATGTTGCATCATATACACCTCCTCTTGAGGTTCCCATTGAGGAATGGTTTTCACATCCATCGCCAGATCTCATAATCATAGTGTCTTTGCAATAGCCAATAGAATTTCTGATGGATTTTAGCATTGCTACTGGTGAGAAAGTTTAGGTAAGTAGTCAACACCTTGCCTTTGACGATACCCTTAGCCACTAGCCTTGCTTTATAGGTCTCTACCTTTCCATCTACTCCGATCTTTTCTTAAAGATCCACTTGCAACCGATGGGTACAATACCTTCGGAGCATCAACTAGGTTCCAAACCTTATTGGAGTACATAGAATCCATCTCGAGAATTCATGGCTTTTTTCCACTTCCCGGAGTCTATACTCATAATAGCCTCCTCGTAGGGTCTGAGGATCAATATCCTCTACATCCTTTGCTCTAATATGTCCCACATATCTCTCAGGAGGATGGGATACTCTATCAGACCCATGTAAAGTTGATACTTGTGTATTAGGTACCGGAACGGACTCTGGTGTAGAGTGGTGCTTGAGCTTGGTTCTCCAACCTCGCTCAATTCTATCATTCTCACACTGTCTCCGTCAAGAATGTGTTCCTTCTCAAGGAACACTGCTCTCTTAGCTACAAAGACCTTTTGGTCCTCGAGATGATAGAAATAATACCCACAAGTTTCCTTGGGGTATCCCACAAATTTGCATCGCCTCGTCCTTGATTCTAACTTATCGGGTTGTGTCTTCTAACATGGGCAGGGCAGCCCAGATCTTAACAACCTTAAGATCAGGCTTCTTCCCTTTCCATATCTCATATGGTGTAGACACTACTGACTTAGTTGGAACTCTGTTCGAAGGTAAGGCTGCGGTTTCTAGGACATATCCCTAGAATGAGATGGGTAGGTCAGTAAAACTCATCATGGACCGTACCATATCTAATAATGTACGATTTCTCCTTTCGAGAGACACCATTGAGTGAGGTGTATAAGGAGGTGTCCATTGGGATAATATCCCATGGTCCTTGAGGAACGAGTAAACTACGTGATTTAAGTATTCACCTCCTCGATCCGATCAAGAGTTTTGATACTCTTTTCAGTCGGTTCTCCACCTCATTCTTATACTCTCTGAATTTCTCAAAGGCCTCAGGACTTGTACTTTATTAAGTACACATATCCATACCTTGAGAAATCATCAAGAATGTAATGAAGTAGGAGTAACCTCCAATGGCATGAGTTGACATGGGTCCACATACATCACTATGTATGAGTTCCAACAACTCATTGGCTCTCTCTCCAGTTCTACTAAATGGAGATTTGGTCAGTTTTCCACGAATGCAAGGCTCACAAGTTATATATGACACATAGTCGAATGAATCTAGATATCCATCATTTAACAACTTTTGAATCCTTCTTTCATGGATGTGACCTAGCCTACAATGCCACAGGTATGCACTGTTCAACTCATCTCATTTCCTTTTGGACATATTTACATTCATGATATGTGGAGTGGTGTCTAACATAAATAAACCATTATGCAATGTTCCTTTCGTGATGATCTTATCATCTAATAATATCGAACAACCATTGTTCTCAAAAATAAATTTATATCCACTAAGCATTAAACATGAAATGGAGATAATGTTTTTGATAATAGAATGAACAAAATAACATGCATCTAATGCAATAAAAGCTCCACTAGGCGGGATGTAGGGCGACCTGCCAACAAAGCTAATATCAACAACTTTTGCTCCATTACCCATCTTGAGGTCCATCTCGCCTCTCAGTAGTCTCCTAGGCCTTGCTAGAACCTGCAATGAATTGCATATATGATAAGCACTACCGGTATCCAATACCCATGTGTTATCATAAGAGTCCCGACAAATGGAGACCGATCATGAATGTACCTAAAGCTTCATCAAGCTTTTGTTTTGCCTTCTTCGCAAGGTACTCTTTGCAGTTTCTCTTCCAATGCCCATCTTTACCACAGTGGAAGCACTGGCCTTTGTCCTTTGCTGGGTCTTTCTTAGCAACCTTTGTTTTACCTTGTTTGCCCTTGCCCTTTCCCTTCTTAAGGGACCTTTCTGCTTTCCTTTTCTTTCGGGTCTCACCAGTGTAGAGAACTGGCTTCTCTTTCTTAATAGTACTCTCTGCCTCCCTCAACATATTGAGGAGCTCTAGGAGAGTCACCTCAAACTTGTTCATATTAAAATTCATTATGAACTGTGAAAAGGAATCTGGTAGGGACTGAAGTACAATGTCCACACACAAGTTATCCTCTAGGACCATTCCTAGACCTGTGAGTTTCTCTGTCCACTCAATCATCTTTAGGACATGGTTCTGAACCGGTGTCCCCTCAGTCATCCTAGCGCGGAAAAGGCTCTTGGATATCTCATATCGTTGAGTCCTTTCCTGTTCCTCAAACAATTTGCGGACATGTAGGAGAATGGATCGGCATCCATCTTTTTCATATTATCTCTGTAACTTCGGAGTCATAGAGCCCAACATATAGCATAGCGAGCAAGAGTGGAGTCATCAATGTACTTCACGTAGCGGCGATTTCATCCTCGCTTGCCCCTTCTTGGGCGTAGGCATCACTGTATCAGGGCGTACACGATTTTCTCTCATTTGTGAGAACAATTCTCAAGTTACGGAGCCAATCCGTATAATTTGGACCGAGAAGACGGTTGACATCAAGTATGCCACGTAAGGGATTTGAAAGCAACATTTTCTGAAAATAAAGATGTAGCGTAAAATGAATAACATGCAGATTTTGCAAGAAATAAACTATCAAGATATGGGCTTCTATCTTAATATGCTCCCACTATTTTACTAACGAGTCGCGACACCCTCAAAGACGCGTGAAACGGAAGTCTCCGCCAGACTTCTAGTGGGGATGGGGATCAATCGGCGTCTTTAGTGTAACCTCGAGGGACTCGACCAATCACACTAAGCCTAAAAGGTAGGCAACTCTTGCCGATCACAACTCCTTGTGATTCCCGCCCTGTTTCGCCTCCGAATCACCATGGCCTCGAGGCACTCGACCAACCATGATGCTCGGTTAAGTCAACACCTTCGTTACAAGATGAGTCGATTTGATGATATACCCTCGAGGGACTTCGACCAAGCATACCATGTCCTCGGTCACCGGTGACATCTCTATGTCGTAAGCAAGATAGCTTAATCGCGATATAGGGTGAGTCTCGAGGGACTCGACCAACTCAACCTACACCGAGAATCGGTTCCTACTCATAACGATGGAAGGCCACGTGGGTCAATCTAATTGCCTCACGTTTTTTAATAATTTAATATTATCGAGAGATGTTTCTATAATTTGGTCTCCTAATATGACATGTCACACATATACATATTTAATATATATCTACATCGCATGCAAATATATATACATATCTAGTATGTGTATAAGCAATCACATCGATGATCATGGACCACAACCTAATATGATTAGGCCCGAGCCAAGAGGCCTAATCACTCACATCAAGATCTATGTGTGCAACGGTGCATCTCCATGCCCCGTGATCGTTCATCTCGTCCTCGTCGGTGCCGACATCTTGATGCATCTCCATGCATCACGATCGTCCGTCTCGTGGGTGCCGCTTATCGCATCCACGCCCGCCCGCCTCCTCATGTGATTACAACTTAATCATAGGCACGCAGGCCCGACAATAAACGAGAAATATAATGGAGGTTCAGAGACCTCAATAATAATAATCACAAGTACACACATCACACCGGTCCATGATCATCCGTCCACACATCATACATCACATGTATAAATAATCATCATCATGTAGGACTACTAGATAATAATAAATAATAATAATCAACTAAACCTTTTAATTAATTAATATTTTTTTTTTGAAATCAAGGACATGTAGGGAATTTTTCAATTCTAAGGGTATTTTCGTAATTTGGACAAAAGACGAAACTGGAATTTCTCAAATTCACAGGAGCAAAACTGTCCTTTTGCCCCAAACCCTAATTCCCTCTGCTGCTGTTGCGCCGCCACCCTGCTAAGCGGCGGCTCAGGCGGCAGGGGAGGTACCCTGCCAGAAGAAGCTGACGCCCGTGGTAGGCCATTGCAGGGTGGCGGGCGCCGCCGCCGCCTCATGGCGGTTCTGCCATGAGGCAGCGCCTGCAGGCAGTGCTGCCTCGCATGGCGGCCCCTGTGGTTTTTTTGCTGGGAGAGTGACCCGGCCGCTGCCATGGGTGCCTCACCCGTGGCTGCGCCTGCGGCTTTCTCGCCCGCATGGGTCGGTCAGGCGCGCCTACCCGCGGGCTGCCAGCCCCGCCGGCCTCAAACCTGCTGCAAGCAGACCGCCCGACGGCCATGCAGCACAGCGCTTTACGCATCGCCCGGTGGTGTGGTGCCTGGTCGCGGCTGCATGCATTGCTTTCTGCTGCCGCAGGTGGTCGAGGCATGCAAATCGAGGGCAGCAACTGTTGCTGCCCTTCCTCGCTTTTTAAGCGTCAACGATTTTGACGTCAATATTCTTCCTAAACACAATACACGCAGTTCAAAACCAATCATTCGCACGAACAACCTGGCTCGATACCAATTGTTGGGGAATCATGGGGGCGACATCATATCTGCAGAGGAAGAAAAAAAAAAAAAAATCCCGATTCAAAAAAAAAGATGTTCATCGTCGCGATAAGATTGGAAAAAAAAATCCAAAAAACACAAAACTGCGATAGAGATTGTGTTACCTAGGGAGATCGATATCCCCTGTTTTCCTTGCAGATCCTTAGGAGAGGGTGAAGGAGGTCAAGCGTCCTCCTCTCTAGCGGTGATCCACACAGCAGGGGTTGCGACGACCCTCCTCAAAACTCCAGGTGCCCTCGAGGTGGAGAGGGAGAGGAGAATAGGAAAGGCAAGCAAAGACTCTCGCCTATGAGGTCGTGGGAATCCTCCTATTTATAGAGATCCCGTGTCAAACCTTAATGGGTCCTTCCTAGTGGGTATTGGATGCGCATCCAATAAGACAAGGGCTCGGATCGGATATCTCATATCCGAACCTCTACTCATCGCAATGCCTACTAGATGTGTGTGACCCTCTAAGCCCAATATCGAGCCTGGCCATGAGTCATACCTGCCGAGAACTCCTTCTAACTCGGTGAATTATTATCTCTATAATAATTCACTGACTCATCGACTATCACGGACGTGCTAGGCCACTACGTAGTAGTCCCAGACGATCTGGGAATCCAATCCATTGGACCTATCGTCCTCGTTACCATGTACCTATAGTCCCTCATCCATCTAATATCCCAAAAACCGTATATCGAGCATGTTGTTATCGGACCCATACGGTTTCTACCGAAGTCTCGCTCTAATCGATTCTCCGGAGAACTCTTTTTCTCTCAACCCGAATGACCCTAGCCAGGGATTTGTCCGAGCAAGAACACATGGGATATTCCTCTCATGACGCCGAGAGTGGATGATCCTCTATCGACACTCAATAGCTCTCTTGACGGTCGACTACCACTCCCAATGACCGGTTTGTACTAGATCCGGGGACAGCCAAACCTATAAGTTCGGTATCAAAGAGTGGAGCACTCATACAGGACATCCTTGGTGTCTCAAGTCTAAGGACCAGATACACTACTAGGACTACTGGAATCATTTGCCCGACAATAAGGCATCATCAACCATCCAAAGCATTCCGTAAGCGGATCAATCGAGTGAACTTATTCTCCATGAGCACTGCATTTGTATCCCTAGTGTCCCTACACGAGCAGCTATGAGACCAGCTGCATCCATTATATGGACAGGTATACAGCACACCAATCTATCCGGTTATCACGATGTCCCTCTCGAGTAACCTATGACCGGGATTATTTAGGATATGTGTTTAAAGGTTAATCGATCTCATTATCGTGATCTCATCACGATCCGATTCCCATTGCACAAATCCAAGGACATCACAATATATATATATGCATTTATGCAATAGTTATAAAGTGATATACGCCAAAATATAATAAGCAAAAAGATTCTGTATCAAGTCACACGTGCCATCACTCACGTGATTGGCTTGCTGGGCACCTATGACTAGCAGTTCCTGCAAAACTTTCAATGAATATCCGAACTTCCGACAAACTCTCGAACTCCCAACGAAATCACGTTCTTGACTCCAGGACTTCATTTTGCTTTATGCCTTGCTATCGTAGTTAATCCTACACATGGAAAAATACACTTTGATCTAGACAATTATTACTAAGCTTGAATCATGTTGTCCGGCATGTCATTGGTCCATCGACGCTTCGTCCGATTCTTCGGCACATCGTCCTCTCTTACGGCCTATTGCCCAATCGGTCAGTTGACTCCACAACTCCAATATCCTTGGCGCAATATCCGCTCTTCTTGGCCCGATGCCCGAATCTATGGCCCGAAGCCTTCTATCGATATGTCGACCGATCATTCATCCCGACGTCCAATCTTCTAACATGTTTTCCTCCGGCCCAACATGATTTTTCTTGCTTTAATTATCTCTCCCTGATCGAAGCATCCTGCGTCACTCAAAATGTAGATTAAATCATAAATACTTATCAATTGGTTTCATCATCAAAATACGAGATTTAACATTTCTATCTCAAAATATAAGACCACGTATTTATCATAATTAAAAATGATGTCAAAGCTTGACATCCATTTTAAAGTCCAATATCCAATGATCATTTTCAAGTATGATACAAATTTCAAATATGAAATTTAGCAAGATTCAAATTTTAAGTTTGATAAAAGATGACAATTCAAATTTAGCAAGGCATAATACCATTTGGAAGTAGGAAATTAAGCATGATAAGTTCGATACCACATCATCATAATGATAGACATTTATCATTTTGATATGAAATCAAGCATGATTTTAAAAATGAAACATTTTCAAGTATCCATGCCATATGATGTGTTTCAAGCATTCATGATACATTTCAAGTATCCATGATACATACTATGCATATGCGATATATTTTGATATTTTTTAAGTATTTACGATGTTTTTGATGATACCAATCATATTTCAAGCATTCGCAATACAATCGAGCATTTACGATATGATACATTTTACACATTATTTCAAACATTCATAATGCCAAGTTGTCATCAATTTATCACATTTCTCCCCCTTTTGTCATCGACAAAATGGATAACCATTCAACAATATAAGTATTTTAGAAAAAAAAAATTCAAGTTCTACACCAATTTATCCAAGCTATCAAAAAAAAAAAAGTTAAGCAAAATCTTTGCATGATAACTACTTTTGGTTTTTGAAATGGATAAGCTAGCATTTTTGCTTTAGATGAGCAAAAGCTTTTTGGTTCTTCTACAAGTTTCATTCTTCATTTCTCATAAAAATAAGAAGAAGAGGAAGAAGAGTAAGGGAGAAATTCATTCTCTATAAGAAATCAAGAACCAAATTCATAAAAGTTAAGTTTTATAAAATCAAGCTTCTACTATAGCAAAGAGAGAGGTTTCATCATAAAGGATAAAAAATCCATGAATAAAACTTTATAAATCAAATGTCTTTTCTTATAAATAGAAGGAAGAAGGATTCATATGAATTGATAAGAGATCAAGTCATTAATCCAAAAATCCATAAGTGAAGGGACTAAGTGTATCAAAAATCATTAAGTGATGGAGCAAGGGTATAAAGTAAATTTGATACTAAGTTAAGAGGAAAATAGAAATGAAATAAATTCATGAAAGCTTTATTTACAAAAAAATTAAGAAAGTCTAGAAAAGATATACAACAAACTCATGCATTAAGACAGTTTAACATCCCTAACTCTCTTCTGATGAAATCAAATTGTTCTTCATTTAAAGGTTTTATAAAGATATCGACTAATTAATATTTCATATTAATAAACTCTAAAGATATATCATGGTTATTAATATAATCTCTTATAAAATGATGCCTAATGTCAATATGTTTAGTTCTAGAGTATTGAATATGATTTTTTGTTAAATATATTATACTTGTGTTATCACTTTTTATAGAAATATTCTTAAGGCGAATGCTATAATCTTCTAATATATTTTTCATCAATACAACTTGTGCATAACATGCACCAACTATTATATACTCAGCTTCAGTTGTAGATAATATAACCGAGTTTTGTTTCTTCGAAGACCAAGAGACAAGTGCATGACTTAAGAATTGACATGTTTCATATATACTCTTTCTATCTTTTCTACATCCAACAAAATCCGCATCAGTATAAGCAATTAATTCAAAGTTTTTAAATTTTGGATATCATAATCTTATATTATGGGTTCCTTTAAGATATCTAAGAATTCTTTTAATGACTTTAAGATGAGATAGCTTAGGATTAGATTGAAATCTAGCACAAAGTCTTACACTAAACATGATATCCGATCTAGTTGCGGTGAGGTATAGTAAACTACCTATCATACCCCTATAATTTTTTTTATCAAAACCTTCTCCACTTTCGTCCATGTCTAACTTAATGGAGGTACTCATAGGAGTATTGATAGCCTTTGAACCATCCATATTAAACCAATTTAGCAATTCAAATGCATATTTGGTTTGACTAAGAAAAATATTATCACTAAGTTAATTGATTTGTAAGTCTAAGAAGGAAATTAGTTCACCTAATAAACTCATTTCAAACTCTTGGTTTATACTCATGGCAAACGATTCACATAAGAATTCATTTGTAGAACTAAAAATAATATCATCAACATAAATTTGAACAACAAGAAAGTTATTTTCATAACTTTTAATAAACAATATAGTATCGACATTGCCTTTAGAGAATTTATTTTGGATAAAAAATGAGCTAAGTCTCTCGTACCAAGCCCTCGGGGCTTGTTTTAATCTATAGAGAGCTTTAGTTAACTTAAACACATGATTAGGAAAAATAAAGTTCTCGAATCCGTGTGGTTGTTCAACATACACTTCTTCAAAAATAAAGTTATTTAAGAAAGCATTCGTGACATCCATTTGAAATAACTTAAAATTATTACTAGTAGCATAGGTAAGGAGCATCCTTATGACTTCTAATCTTGCCGCAGGAGCGACGGTTTCTTCATAATCGATACTTTCTTTTTGGTTGAAACCCTTAGCCACTAATCTAGTCTTATTTCTAACCACAATACCAAATTCATCTTACTTGTTTCTAAAGACCTATTTAGTACCAATAACTAAATGGTCACTAGGTCTCGGAATAAGCTTTCACACCTCATTTCTCTCAAATTGGTTCAACTCTTCTTACAATGCAATAACTCATAAATCATCTTTCAAGGCTTCATCAATACATTTTAATTCAATTTAAGAAAGAAAAGTAGCGTTGGCATGAAAATTTTTAAAAGAAGAACGAGTTTGAACACCATTTGATATGTCTCTTATGATTAGCTCCTTAGGATGAGCACTACATACTTTCATTCCTTAGGTAAGGATATTTCGAAAGAAGATGTATCCACGTTATTAGTTGGAGGAAAGGTTTCACTCAAATTCAAAGCATCAAAATTAAGATCATTATCAAAATTATTTTTCTTAAATTCAAAAACTTCATTAAGGACAACATGAATAGACTCTTCTATAACCAAGGTTCTTTTATTAAAGACACGAAAGACTTTAGAAATAGAAGAATAAGTAAGAAAAATATCTTCATCGAATTTTGCATCAAACTTTCCTATGGCATCTTTTTCATTCAAGATAAAACATATACAATTGAAAACTTTAAAATACAAAACATTGGATTTTTTGTTATTTCTCAATTCATAAGGAGTTTTGGAAAGTAATGGTCCTATTAGAATCTTATTCATGATATAGCATGTTGTATTAACGACTTCGACCTAAAAATATTTGGGTAGGCTATGTTTGTTCAGCATGGTTCTTGCCATTTCTTGTAAACTCCTATTTTTTCTTTCTACTACTCTATTTTTTTGAGGATTTATTGGAGTAGAGAAATTATGGTTATGTCCATTAGAATCATAAAAGTTTTGGAAATCATAATTTTGAAATTCACTACCGTGATCACTCAGAATTGATGAAATCATAAAGCCTTTTTCATTTTGAACAAGTTTACAAAACTTCAAAAAACACTTAAAGCAATCACTTTTATATGTCAAGAAGTATGTCCAAGTGTATCTACTATAATCGTCTACAATTACAAAGGCGTATTTGCTACCTCCTAGGCTTATTGTATTAATTGGTCCAAACAAATCCATATGGATCAATTGCAATAGTCTAGAGGTACTTTTTAGATTCTTTGATTTGAAACTACTTTTTATTTATTTTCCTAGTTGACATGCACACACACATTATCTTTAACAAATTTAATGTTAGGAATATCACTTACAAGTTCTCTAAATAAGATTTGAGAGATTAGTTTCATGCTAGAATGACGTAATCTCCTATGCCAAAGCTAAGTATCGTCATTCAAAACCGAAAAACATATTTCATTACAAAGATCATTAATGTCAATAGTGTATACATTATTTTGTTTTGGGGTAATCATAGATATATTTTTATATGATTTTTCAATAATGCAAGCATTGGATTCAAATCTAATGATGTATCTTTTATCACACAATTGACTAATGCTTAAAGATTATGCTTTAAGCCATCAACCAATAACATATCTTCAATCAAAAAGTTAGATTTGTTACCTATGGTTCCTTTGCTAATGATTTAACCTTTGTTGTTATCTCCGAAGGTGATATACCCTTCATCTAGGTTGGTGAGCTTAAAGAATTTAGATGGATCTCCGGTCATATGCCTTGAGCATCCATTATCAAGGTACCATCTCTTGCTCCTAGCTCATGATTGTAAACATATCTACAAGAAATGACATTTTCTATTAGGTACCCATTTTATTTTGGGTTCCTTATAAATAAATCTACTCAACTTATCATTTTGCATGGAGTTTTTTACAATTCCTTTAGGAACATAAATCAATTTGTGTGGACTATATCTCTTAAACAAACATTTATAAGTAATATGTCCGAGTTTATAATAAAAGTTACATTAGTACGGGGTGATATAGGCAAGGTAAGGCATTTAACAAAAGTGGTTGGATTTTGGTGAGAGTTACTCACAAATATGATTTCGCCTTTTCTATGAACGTGATCCTTATTGGCAAGGATCATATTCAAGGACTTGCTACCAACCTTAAACTTTTCTAGAGTTTATTTGAGTAACATGTTTTCCTTCTCAAGTGCCTCTAAGTGTTCACACTTAGTGCATCGAGGCAATGAAGGATCATCATGCTTAAGTTTTTTAAATTCATTATTTAAAAGTGCATGCTCCTTTTTCAAAGAATTATATTTTTTCTCATTATTCTATATTCATCGAACAAATCATGAAAAGCACTTAAAAGCTCATTGAAAGAAAAAGTTACATATAATGAATCACTTACCTTATCTCTGATAACCATTAGTGCATAGTTGGTGATTTCCTTGTTGCTTTGTTCTTCATCTTCAGAATCACTTGAATCATCCCTCGTTGTTTTGAGCACATTCTTCTTCTTTGGTTGTTTCTTCTTCACTTGGGGACATTTGCTTTTGAAATATCTCGGCTTCTTTTATTCATAGTATATAACTTGTCCTTTCTTGGGTTCAATTTTATTTTTAGTATCATTTTTAGATTTATTTCTTTTTATGAATTTTTTGAACTTTTTTGTCAACAGTGTCAAATCATTATCATAGTCTTCATCACTTGAACTTCTTTTCAAGTGATCTTCATGAGTTCTTAGTACCATATCCTTCTTGTTTTTTGGAAGATTGTTCTTAAGCTCTTCATGAGTATTGTAAGTCATCTTATAGGTTATTAACGACCTGATAAGTTCTTCGAGAGGGAAATTATTCAAATCCTTGTCCTCTTGAATGACCATTACTTTAGGGTTCCAACTCTTTGGAAGGGATCTCAATATTTTATTAACGAGTTCAAAATTAGAAAAAAAATTTCCAAGCGCTTTTCGACCATTGACGACATCCATAAACTGGGTGTCCATATCTCCAATGGTCTTACTTGGTTTCATCCGAAACAATTCCTAAGTATGAACTAAAAGATTTACTTTGGACTCCTTTACTCTACTAGTGCCTTCGTGAGTGATTTCGAGTTTGTGTCAAATATCGAAAGTTGTTTCACAAATAGACACTCGATTGAACTTAATTTTATCTAAAGCGTAAAACAAGGCATTCATAGTCGTAGCATTTAAAGAGAAAGTCTCCTTCTCCAACTTATTCCAATCGTTCATTGAAAGAGCAGACTTTTAAAAGTCGTTTTGTATAATGTTCCATAACTTAAAATCTATAGAAATTAGAAAAATCCTCATTCTAATTTTCCAATAGATGTAATTCATCTCATTGAACATGGGTGAACGTATAATTGAGTGACCCTCTTGGTTACCAGCAAATGCCATCTCTCATGGGTTTCAAACCAAAATGAGAGTGACCTCACTCTAATATCAATTATTAGGAACAAGAACGATACTAAGAAGGGGAGGGGGGAATTAGTGCAGCGGATAAAAATGATAAATTTAATCAATTTTGAAAAACTTCATACAATAAATCTCGATGAAAACTATTTTGAAAAGACATTTGACTTTAATAAATTTGTAAGTGAGTAGAGAGGAGGAGATTGGATAGTTTGCAAAGAAGTAAAGTAGAATGCAGCAAAAGTAAAGTATGCACCAAGAAGAGAACATGCCAATTTTATAGTGGTTCAATCGTCCGACCTACATCCACTCTCGATACCTCCTCCAATGAGGTCACTGGTTTCCACTATTGATCTTTTTTAAACTACAAGGATCAATCATCCCTTTACATAACTTTCACAAGTGGCTCACTCTCCTTTTACAAACTTTCACACTTAGAAACGATGAAGGTGAACTCTCAACTTTTGCAAGTTATTTTACTATGGTTTCAGTTCAGTTCTTATCACTTCTCTGTGCTTTACCAACTAGAAGTAAGAGGTATTTATAGCTCTCAATTGGATTCATAATTGGAGCCAAAAAGTATCGCATCCCTAATTTTCGGGGTACTAGCAGTACCACCGCCATTGTTGAGCGGTACGACCGCTTGGCAGAGCCTCGGAGATTGGGCTCTAGTGATACCACTGCTTGACAAGGCAATACAACTACCTAGTAGCATTAACTATTGGTGGTACCATCGCCCAGTTTGAGCTTTTCGGAGTATTAGTGGTACCACCAACATTATTGGGTGGTACTATCGCTTGACAGAGCCTCGGAGACTGGGCTCTAGTAGAACCATCGCTTAATAGGGTAGTACCATTACTGCTAGTCATAGGTGCCCAACAAGCCAATCATGTGAGTGATGGCACGTGTGACTTAATATAGAATCTTTTTGCTTATTATATTTTGGCATATATCACTTTATAATTATTGCATAAATGCATACATATATTGTGATGTCCTTGGATTTGTGCAATGGGAATCGGATCGTGATGAGATCACGATAGTGAGATCGATTCACGTTTAAACACATATCCTAAATAATCCCGGTCATAGGTTACTCGAGAGGGATATCGTGATAATCGGACAGACTGGTATGCTGTATACCCGTCCATATGATGGATGCAACGGGTCTCATAGCTGCTTGTGTGGGGACACTAGGGATACAATACAGGTGCTCATTGGAGAATGAGTTCACTAATTGATCCGCTTAAGGAATGCTGGATGGTTGATGATGCCTTATTGTCAAACAGCGATTCCGTAGTCCTAGTGGTGTATCTGGTCTTTAGACTTGAGACACCAAGGATGTCCTGTATGAGTGCTCCACTCTTTGATACCAGACTTATAGGTTTGGCTGTCCCAAATCTAGTATAGCTGGTCATTGGGAGTGGTAGTCGACCTTACGAGGGCTATTGAGTGTCGATAGAGGATCATCCACTCTCGGCGTCATGAGAGGAATATCCCATGTGTTCTTGCTCAAACAAATCCCTGGCCAGGGTCATTCGGGTTGAGAGAGAAAGAGTTCTCCGGGAGAATCCGATTAGAGCGAGACTCGAGAAGAAACCGTGTGGGTCTGACAACACCATGCTCGATATACGATCTCTGGTATATTAGATGGATGAGGGACTATAGGTACACAGTAACTGAGGACAAACAGGTCCAATGGATTGGATTCCCCTGTATCGTCTGGGGACTACGGCGTAGTGGCCTAGTACGTCCGTAGTCGATGATTCGAGTGAATTATTACAGAGATAATAATTCACTGAGTTAGAAGGAGTTCTGACAGGTATGACTCACGGCCAGCTCGATATTGGGCCTAGAGAGTCACAAACATATGGTAGGCATTGCGATGAATAGAGGTTCGGATATGAGATATCCGACGGAGCCCTTGTCTTATTGGATACAGATCCAATACCCACTAGGGGAGGACCCATTAGGGTTTGACAGGGGACCTCTATAAATAGGAGGGATTCAGAGCCCCATGGGCTAGAGAGCTTTTGTTTGCCTTTTCCTATTCTCCTCTCCATCTCCACCTCAGAGTAGGTCTGGAGTTTTGAGGAGCATCGTCGCAACCCTGCTGTGTGGATCACCGCTAGAGAGGAGGACGCTTGACCTCCTTCACCCTCTCCTAAGGATTTACAAGGAAACAGGGATATACGATCTCCCTAGGTAACACAATCTACTCTATACGCAGTTTCATGTTTCACGGATTTTTGCGTACCAATCTTCGCACGACGACGACGCGGATTTTCTTGTTCTTCCCCTGCGCATATGATGTCCCCCCCAAGGATTTCCCAACAGTGGTATCAGAGCTAGGTTGCTCGTGCGAATGATTGGTTTTCAACTGCGTGTGTTGTGTTTAGGAAGAATTTTGACGTCAAAATTGTTGACGCAAAAACAAGGAAGGGCAGCAACAGTTGCTGCTCTCGATCTGCGTGCGTGCAGCACAGGAGCTGCGTCTGCTGCAGCCGGCCGGGGGCCTGCTTGCAGCAGGCTTGCTGCCGGCGGGGCAAGCAACCCACAGGTAGAGGCACCGCAGGGCAGCGGCGCCCGCCGCCGCTGCTCCCGCGGGCGTAACCCCCCACAAGGGCAGTCGCCCGGTGGGACTGCACCGTATCCGGAGGCGGCGACGCCCGAAGGGGACGCCCACCCGCAGCGGCAGCGCTGCCAACAGGCGTGCCGCCTGCAGGCGAGGGTAGTGCCCTCGCCCCATCGCATAGGCCGCCGCCGGCAGGGTGGCGGTGGCGGCAGCAGCGAAAAGAGGAAAGGGAATTAGGGTTTTTGGACAAAAGACAGTTTTGCCCCTCGGAATTTGAGAAATTCCAGTTTCTATCTTTTGTCCAAATTACGAAAATACCCCTATGAATTCAGAAATTCCCTATAATGTCCCTGATTTCAGAAAATATTAATTAATTGAAAGGTTTAGTTGATTATTTTTTTTATCATTATTATCTAGTAGTCCTATATGATGATGATTATTTATATATGTGATGTATGATGTGTGGACGGATGATCAAGGACCGTGTGATGTGTGTACCTGTGATTATTATTATTGAGGTCTGCGAACCTCCATTATATTTCTCGTTTATTATTGGGTTTGCTTGCCTATGATTAAGTTGTAATCACATGAGGAGGCACAGCGGGAGCGTGGATGCGATAGCGGGACCCACGAGACGGACGATCGTGATGCATGAAGATGCATCAAGATGTCGACGGAACCGACAAGGACGAAATGGACGAACACAGGGTATGGAGATGCACCGTTGCACACATAGATCTTGATGTGAGTGATTAGGCCTACTGGCTCGGGCCTAATCATATTAGGTTATGGTCAATGATCATCTGGTGTAATTCCTTATACATATACTAGATATGTATATTTATTTGCATGCGATGTAGATATATATTAAAATCTGCATGTTATTCATTTCTACTGCATCTTTATTTTCAGAAAATGTCGCTTTCAAATCCCTTACGTGGCATACTTGATGTCAACCGCCTTACTAGTCCAAATTATACGGATTGGCTCTGTAACTTGAGAATTGTTCTCACAGCGGAGAAAATCGTGTACGTCCTTGATTCAGTGATGCCTGCGCCCGAAGAAGGGGCAAACGAGGATGAGATCGCTCGCTACGTGAAGTACATTGATGACTCTACTCTTGCTCAGTGCTATATGTTGGGCTTTATGACTCCAGAGTTACAGAGACAACATGAAAAGATGGATGCCAGATCCATTCTCCTACATGTCCGCAAATTGTTTGAGGAACAGGGAAGGACTCAGCGATATGAGATATCTAAGAGCCTCTTCCGCGCTAGGATGACTGAGGGGACACTGGTTTAGAACCATGTCCTAAAGATGATTGAGTGGATAGAGAAACTCACAGGTCTAAGAATGGTCCTAGAGGATAACTTGTGTGTGGACATTGTGCTTCAGTCCCTACCAAATTCCTTTTCACAGTTCATAATGAATTTTAATATGAACAAGCTTGAAGTGAATCTCCCAGAGCTTCTCAATATGTTGAGGGAGGCAAAGAGTACTATCAAGAATAGAGAAGCCAGTTCTCTACACTGGTGAAGTCAAAAGGAAAAGGAAAGCAGAAAGGTCCCTTAAGAAGGGAAAGGGCAAGGTCAAACCAGGTAAAGCAAAGGTTGCTAAGAAAGACCCAGCAAAGGACAAAGGCCAGTGCTTCCACTGTGGTAAAGATGGGCACTGGAAGAGAAACTGCAAAGAGTACCTTGCAGAAAGGGCGAAACAAATGCTTGATGAAGCTTCAGGTACATTCATGATCAGTCTCCATTTGTCAGGCTCTTATGATAACATATGGGTATTGGATAACGGTAGTGCTTATCATATATGCAATTCGTTGCAGGTTCTGGCAAGGCCTAGGAGATTAGAGAGAGGCGAGATGGACCTCAAGATAGGTAATGGAGCAAAAGTTGTTGTAGTAGCTGTTGGCGAGGTCGCCCTACATCTGCCTAGTGGAGCTTTTATTGCATTAGATGCATGTTATTTTGTTCCTTCTATTTGTTGGGAAATCCTAGGGGGCGACATCATATGCGCAGCGGAAGAACAAGAAAAATAAAATCCCTGATTCCCAAAGAGATGTTCGTTGTCGTGCGAAGATTGGTACACAAAAATTCGCGAAACATGAAACTGCGTATAGAGTAGATTGTGTTACCTAGGGAGATTGTATATCTCTTTTCCTTGCAGATCCTTAGGAAAGGATGAAGGAGGTCAAGCGTCCTCCTCTCTAGCGGTCATCCACACAGCAGGGTTGCGACGACGCTCCTCAAAACTCCAGACCTACTCTGAGGTGGAGATGGAGAGGAGAATAGGAAAAGGCAAACAAAAGCTCTCTAGCTCATGGGGCTCTGAATCCCTCCTATTTATAGAGGTCCCCTATCAAACCCTAATGGGTCCTCTCCTAGTGGGTATTTGATCTGCATCCAATAAGACAAGGGCTCCGTCGGATATCTCATATCTGAACCTCTATTCATCGCAATGCCTACCATATGTGTGTGACCCTCTAGGCCCAATATCGAGCTGGCCGTGAGTCATACCTATCAGAACTCCTTCTAACTCAGTAAATTATTATCTCTGTAATAATTCACTCGACTCATCGACTACGGACGTACTAGGCCACTACGTCGTAGTCCCCAGACGATACAGGGGAATCCAATCCATTGGACCTGTCTGTCCTCATTTACCGTGTACCTATAGTCCCTCATCCATCTAATATACAAGAGACCGTATATCGAGCATGGTGTTGTCAGACCCACACGGTTTCTTCTCGAGTCTCGCTCTAATCGGATTCTCCCGGAGAACTCTTTCACTCTCAACCCGAATGACCCTAGCCAGGGATTTGTCTGAGCAAGAACACATGGGATATTCCTCTCATGACGCCGAGAGTGGATGATCCTCTATCGACACTCAATAGCCCTCGTAAGGTCGACTACCACTCCCAATGACTAGCTGTACTAGATCTAGGACAGCCAAACCTATAAGTCTGGTATCAAAGAGTGGAGCACTCATACAGGACATCCTTGGTGTCTCAAGTCTAAGGACCAGATACACCACTAGGACTACGGAATCGTTGTCTGACAATAAGGCATCATCAACCATCCAGCATTCCATAAGCGGATCAATCAATGAACCCATTCTCCAATGAGCACCTGTACTGTATCCCTAGTGTCCCCACACAAGCAACTATGAGACCAGCTGCATCCATCATATGGACAGGTATACAGCACACCAGTCTGTCCGGTTATCACGATATCCCTATCGAGTAACCTATGACCGGGATTATTTAGGATATGTGTTTAAAGGTGAATCGATCTAACTTTCGTGATCTCATCACGATCCGATTCCCATTGCACAAATCCAAGGACATCACAATATATGTATGCATTTATGCAATAGTTATAAAGTGATATATGCCAAAATATAATAAGCAAAAAGATTCTATATTAAGTCACACGTGCCATCACTCACGTGATTGGCTTGCTGGGCACCTATGACTAGCAATCTCCCACTTGACCTAAAGCCAATCACCTATGTGTCTGATCCCCATCAGACCCTTGTGACGCTCAAAACAAATCTTAGACAATGGCTTTGTTAGTGGATCTGCAATGTTATCTTAGGATGGAATTCTTTCCACTACTACATCACCTTGGGTCACGATCTCTCTGATAAGGTGGAACCTCCTCAGAACATGCTTAGATTTCTGATGAGACCTAGGTTCCTTTGCTTGAGCAATCGCCCCATTGTTGTCGCAATATAGGGAGATCGGCTCTTCGCTACCCGGCACGACTCCCAAATCTGTGATGAACTTCTTCACCCAAACTCCCTCCTTTGCTGCATCTGATGCAGCAATGTACTCCGCCTCTGTGGTCGAGTCAGCAGTGGTATCTTGCTTGGAACTCTTCCAGCACACTGCTCCTCCATTCAAGGTGTACACATACCCTGAATTCGACTTGCTATCATCGACATCAGACTGAAAACTTGAGTCAGTGTAGCCTTCAACCTTAAGGCTATTACCTCCATATACTAGTAAAAGATCCTTAGTCCTTCTCAAGTACTTAAGGATACACTTTACTGCTTTCCAGTGCTCCAAGCCTGGATCCGCTTGATACCTGCTCGTGACACTCAGAGCATGCGCTATATCAGGCCTAGTACATAGCATGACATACATGATAGACCCTATTGCTGAGGCATAAGGTATCATATCCATGTTCGTCCTTTCTTCTGGAGTCTTTGGGGACATACTCGTAGAAAGCGATATCCCATGTCTCATCGGTATGAGACCTCTCTTGGAATTTTTCATGCCAAACCTTTTGACAATGGTTTCTATGTACCTGGACTGGGACAAGCCAAGCATCCTCATGGATCTATCTCTATAGATTTTAATCCCCAAAATATAGGATGCTTCCCCTAAGTCCTTCATGGAGAAGTGTCTAGATAACCAAGCCTTTACTGTGGATAGCATTCCTATGTCATTCCCAATGATCACGATGTCATCCACGTATAACACCAAGATCTGATTGCCTCATCAAATCTTATGTTCCAACTTCGGGAAGCTTGCTTTAATCCATAAATGGATCTAAGCAACCTACATACTTTATCTGGACTGTTCTTGAACACGTATCCCTCAGGTTGCATCATATACACCTCCTCCTCGAGGTTTCCATTGAAGAATGCGGTTTTCACATCCATATGCCAGATCTCATAATCATAGTGTGCTGCAATAGCCAATAGAATTCTGATGGATTTTAGCATTGCTACGGGTGAGAAGGTTTCGTCATAGTCAACACCTTGCCTTTGACGATACCCCTTAGCCACTAGCCTTGCTTTATAGGTCTCTACCTTTCCATCTACTCCGATCTTTTTCTTAAAGATCCACTTGCAACCGATGGGTACAATACCTTCGGGCGCATAAACTAGGTTCCAAACCTTATTGGAGTACATAGAATCCATCTCAGAATTCATGGCTTCTTGCCACTTCTCGGAGTCTATACTCATAATAGCCTCCTCGTAGGTCTGAGGATCAATATCCTCTGCATCCTCTCCTCTAATATGTCCCACATATCTCTCAGGAGGATGGGATACTCTATCAGATCTCCGTAAATTTGAAACTTGTGTATTAGGTACCTGAACAGACTCGGGCTGTAGAGGGGGCCTTGAGCTTGGTTCTCCAACCTCGCTCAATTCTATTATTCTCCCACTATTTCCGCCAAGAATGTGTTCCTTCTCAAGGAACACTGCTCTCTTAGCTACAAAGACCTTTTGGTCCTCGAGATGATAGAAATAATACCCACAAGTTTCCTTGGGGTATCCCACAAATTTGCATTGCTCTATCCTTGATTCTAACTTATCGGGGTTGTGTCTTTTAACATGTGCAGGGCAACCCTAAATCTTAACAACCTTAAGATCAGGCTTCTTCCCTTTCCATATCTCATATGGCGTAGACACTACCGACTTAGTTGGAACTCTGTTCAGAAGGTAAGCTGCGATTTCTAGGGCATATCCCCAGAATGAGATGGGTAGGTCAACGAAACTTATCATGGACTGTACCATATCTAATAATGTACGATTTCTCCTTTCAGAGACACCATTGAGCTGACGTGTATAAGGAGGTGTCCATTGAGATAATATCCCATGGTCCTTGAGGAACTGAGTGAACTCTATGCTTAAGTACTCACCTCCTTGATCTGATCGAAGAGTTTTGATACTCTTTCCAGTCTGATTTTCTACCTCATTCTTATACTCTCTGAATTTCTCAAAGGCCTCGGACTTATACTTCATTAAGTACACATATCTATACCTTGAGAAATCATCAGTAAATATAATGAAGTAGGAGTAACCTCCAATGGCATTAGTTGACATGGGTCCACATACATCACTTTGTATGAGTTCCAACAACTCAATGGCTCTCTCTCCAGTTCCACTAAATGGAGAGTTGGTAAGTTTTCCACGAATGCAAGGCTCTCAAGTTACATATGAAACATAGTCAAATGGATCTAGATATCCATCATTTAGCAACTTTTGAATCCTTCTTTCATGGATGTGACCTAGCCTACAATGCCACAGGTATGCACTGTTCAACTCATCTCGTTTCCTTTTGGACACATTTACATTCATGATATGTGGAGTGGTGTCTAATATAAATAAACCATTATGCAATGTTCCTTTCATGATGATCTTATCATCTAATAATATCGAACAACCATTGTTCTCAAAAATAAATTTATATCCACTAACTGTTAAACATGAAATGGAGATAATGTTTTTGATAATAGAAGGAACAAAATAACATGCATCTAATGCAATAAAAGCTCCACTAGGCAGATGTAGGGCGACCTCGCCAATGGCTACTACATCAACTTTTGCTCCATTACCCATCTTGAGGTCCATCTCGACTCTCTCTAGTCTCCTAGGCCTTGCTAGAACCTGCAACGAATTGCATATATGATAAGCACTACCGGTATCCAATACCCATATGTTATCATAAGAGTCTGACAAATGGAGACTGATCATGAATGTTCCTGAAGCTTTATCAAGCTTTTGTTTTATCCTTTCTGCAAGGTACTCTTTGCAGTTTCTCTTCCAATACCCATCTTTACCACAGTGGAAGCACAAGCCTTTGTCCTTTGCTGGGTCTTTCTTAGCAACCCTTGCTTTACCTGGTTTGACCTTGCCCTTTCCCTTCTTAAGGGACCTTTCTGCTTTCCTTTTCCTATTGGTCTCACCAGTGTAGAGAACTAGCTTCTCATTCTTGATAGTACTCTCTGCCTCTCTCAACATATTGAGAAGCTCTGGGAGAGTCACTTCAAGCTTGTTCATATTAAAATTCATTATGAACTGTGAAAAGGAATCTGGTAGGGACCGAAGCACAATATCCACACACAAGTTATCCTCTAGGACTATTCCTAGACCTGTGAGTTTCTCTATCCACTCAATCATCTTTAGGACATGGTTCTGAACCGGTGTCCCCTCAGTCATCCTAGCGCGGACGAGGCTCTTAGATATCTCATATCGCTGAGTCCTTCCCTGTTCCTCAAACAATTTACAGACATGTAGGAGAATGGATCTAGCATCCATCTTTTCATGTTGTCTTTGTAACTCAAGAGTCACAGAGCCCAACATATAGCACTGAGCAAGAGTGGAGTCATCAATGTACTTCACGTAGCGAGCGATCTCATCCTCGTTTGCCCCTTCTTCGGGCAAAGACATCACTGTATCAAGGACATACACGATTTTCTCCGCTGTGAGAACAATTCTCAAGTTACGGAGCCAATCCGTATAATTTGGACCAATGAGGCGGTTGACATCAAGTATGCCACGTAAGGGATTTGAAAGTGACATTTTTTGAAAATAAAGATGCAGCAGAAATGAATAACATTCAGATTTTGCAAGAAATAAACTATCAAGATATGGACTTTTATCTTAATATGCTCCCACTATTTTACTAATGAGTCATGCGACACCCTAAGCACGTGAAACAAAAGTCTCCGGCAGACTTCTAGTGGGGATCAGGATCCAATCAGCGTCTTAGTGTAACCTCGAGGGACTCGACCAATCACACTAAGCCTAAAAGGTAGGCAACTCTTGTCGATCACAACTCCTTGTGATTCCCGTCCTGTTCGGCCTCCGAATCACCATGGCCTCGAGGGACTCGACCAACCATGATGCTCGGTTAAGTCAACACCTTCATTACAAGATGAGTCTGATTTGATGATATACCCTCGAGGGACTCGACCAAGTATACCATGCCCTCAGGTCACCGGTGACATCTCTATGTCATAAGCAAGATAGCGAATCGCGATATAGGTGAGTCTCGAGGGACTCGACCAACTCAACCTACACCGGGAATCGGTTCCTACTTATAACGATGGAAGGCCATGTGGATCAATCTAATTGCCTCACGTTTACCGACTTAATATTATCGAGAGATATTTATATGATTTGGTCTCCTAATATGACATGTCACACATATACATATTTAATATATATCTACATCGCATGCAAATATATATACATATCTAGTATGTGTATAAGCAATTACACCAGATGATCATGGACCACAACCTAATATGATTAGGCCCAAGCCAGTAGGCCTGATCACTCACATCAAGATCTATGTGTGCAACGGTGCATCTCCATGCCCTGTGATCGTCCATTTCGTCCTTGTTGGTTCCGTCGACATCTTGATGCATCTTCATGCATCACGATCGTCCGTCTCGTGGGTCCCGCTATCGCATCCACGCTCCCGCTGTGCCTCCTCATGTGATTACAACTTAATCATAGGCACGCAGACCCGATAATAAACGAGAAATATAATGGAGGTTCGCAGACCTCAATAATAATAATCACAGGTACACACATCACACGGTCCTTGATCATCCGTCCACACATCATACATCACATATATAAATAATCATCATCATGTAGGACTACTAGATAATAATGATAAAAAATAATAATCAACTAAACCTTTCAATTAATTAATATTTTCTGAAATCAGGGACATTATAGGGAATTTCTGAATTCATAGGGGTATTTTCATAATTTGGACAAAAGATAGAAACTGGAATTTCTCAAATTCCGAGGGGCAAAACTGTCTTTTGTCCAAAAAACCCTAATTCCCTTTCCCCTTTTCGCTGCTGCCGCCGCCGGCCTATGTGGCGGGGCGAGGGCACAGCCCTCGCCTACAGGCAGCACGCCCGTTGGCAGCGCTGCCGCTGCAGGTGGGCGCCCCCTTCGGGCGCCGCCGCCTCCGCAGGTGGTGCTGTCGCACCGGGCGACCGCCCATGTGGGGGGTTTCGCCCGCGGGAGTAGCGGCGGCGGGCACCGCTGCCCTGCGGCGACGGGCACCGCTCTCCTGCGGCGCCTCTGCCCGTGGGCTGCCTGCCCCGCCGACAGCAAGCAGGCCCCCGGCCGGCTGCAGCAGACGCAGCCCCTATGTTGCCCGCCTTCGGCTGCGTTGCACGCATGCAGATCGAGGGCAGCAACTGTTGCTGCCCTTCCTTGTTTTTGCGTCAATAATTTTGACGTCAAAATTCTTCCTAAACACAACACACGCAGTTCAAAACCAATCATTCGCACGAACAACCTGGCTCTGATACTACTGTTGGGAAATCCTAGGGGGCGACATCATATGCGCAGTGGAAGAACAAGAAAAATAAAATCCCCGATTCCCAAAGAGATGTTCGTCGTCGTGCGAAGATTGGTACGCAAAAATCCGCGAAACATGAAACTACGTATAGAATTGATTGTGTTACCTAGGGAGATCGTATATCCCTGTTTCCTTGCAGATCCTTAGGAGAGGGTGAAGGAGGTCAAGCGTCCTCCTCTCTAGCGGTGATCCACATAGCAAGGTTGCAACGACGCTCCTCAAAACTCCAGACCTACTCTGAGGTGGAGATGGAGAGGAGAATCGAAAAAGGCAAACAAAAGCTCTCTAGCCCATGGGGATCTGAATCCCTCTTATTTATAGAGGTCCCCTGTCAAACCCTAATGGGTCCTCCCCTAGTGGGTATTGGATCTGCATCCAATAAGACAAGGGCTCCGTCGGATATCTCATATCCAAACCTTTATTCATCGGAATGCCTACCATATGTGTGTGACCCTCTAGGCCCAATATCGAGCTGGCCGTGAGTCATACCTGTCAGAACTCCTTCTAACTCAGTGAATTATTATCTCTGTAATAATTCACTCGACTCATCGACTACGGACGTACTAGGCCACTACGCCGTAGTCCCCAGATGATACAGGGGAATCCAATCCATTGGACCTGTCTGTCCTTATTTACCGTGTACCTATAGTCCCTCATCCATCTAATATACCAGAGACCGTATATCGAGCATGGTGTTGTCAGATCCACACGGTTTCTTCTCGAGTCTCGCTCTAATCGGATTCTCCCAGAGAACTCTTTCTCTCTCAACCCGAATGACCCTGGCCAGGGATTTGTTTGAGCAAGAACACATGGGATATTCCTCTCATTACGCCGAGAGTGGATGATCCTCTATCGACACTCAATAGCCCTCGTAAGGTCGACTACCACTCCCAATGACCAGCTGTACTAGATTTGGGATAGCCAATTCTATAAGTCTGGTATCAAAGAGTGGAGCACTCATACAGGACATCCTTGGTGTCTCAAGTCTAAGGACCAGATACACCACTAGGACTATGGAATCGCTATCTGACAATAAGGCATCATCAACCATCCATCATTCCATAAGTGGATCAATTAGTGAACTCATTCTCCAATGAGCACCTGTATTGTATCCTTAGTGTCCCCACACAAGCAGCTATGAGACCAGCTGCATCCATCATATGGACGGGTATACAGCACACTAGTATGTCCGGTTATCACGATATCCCTATCGAGTAACCTATGACCGGGATTATTTAGGATATGTGTTTAAAGGTGAATCGATCTCACTATCGTGATCTCATCACGATCTGATTCCCATTGTACAAATCCAAGGACATCACAATATATGTATGCATTTATGCAATAGTTATAAAGTGATATATGCCGAAATATAATAAGCCAAAAATTATATATTAAGTCACACGTGCCATCACTCATGTGATTGTCTTGCTGGGCACCTATGACTAGCACTATTATCAAAAACATTATCTCCATTTCATGTTTAACAGTTAGTGGATATAAATTTATTTTTGAGAACAATGGTTGTTTAATATTATTAGATGATAAGATCATCATGAAAGGAATATTGCATAATGGTTTATTTATATTAGACACCATTCCACATATCATGAATTTAAATGTGTCCAAAAGGAAACGAGATGAGTTGAACAGTGCATACCTGTGGCATTGTAAGCTAGGTCACAACCATGAAAGAAGGATTCAAAAGTTGCTAAATGATGGATATCTAGATCCATTCGACTATGTGTCATATGCAATTTGTGAGCCTTGCATTCGTGGAAAACTGACCAACTCTCCATTTAGTGAAACTGGAGAGAGAGCCACTGAGTTATTGTAACTCATACATAGTGATGTATGTGGACCCATGTCAACTCATGCCATTGGAGGTTACTCCTACTTCATTACATTTACTGATGATTTCTCAAGGTATGGATATGTGTACTTAATGAAGTACAAGTCCGAGGCTTTTGAGAAATTCAGAGAGTATAAGAATGAGGTGGAGAACCAGACTCGAAAGAGTATCAAAACTCTTCGATCAGATCGAGGAGGTGAGTACTTAAGTACAGAGTTCACTCAATTCCTCAAAGACCATGGGATATTATCCCAATGGACACCTCCTTATACACCTCAGCTCAATGGTGTCTCTGAAAGGAGAAATCGTACATTATTAGATATGGTACGGTCCATGATGAGTTTCGCTGACCTACCCATCTCATTCTGGGGATATGCCCTAGAAACCGCAGCTTACCTTCTGAATAGAGTTCCAACTAAGTCGATAGTGTCTACGCCATATGAGATATGGAAAGGGAAGAAGCCTAATCTTAAGGTTGTTAAGATTTGGGGCTGCCCTACACATGTTAAAAGACACAACCCCGATAAGTTAGAATCAAGGACAAAGCGATGCAAATTTGTGGAATACCCCAAGGAAACTTGTGGGTATTATTTCTATCATCTCGAGGACCAAAAGGTCTTTGTAGCTAAGAGAGCAGTGTTCCTTGAGAAGGAACACATTCTTGGCGGAAATAGTGGGAGACTGATATAATTGAGTGAGGTTGGAGAACCAAGCTCAAGCACCCCTCTACAGCCCGAGTCTGTTCAAGTACCTAATACACAAGTTTCAACTTTACGCAGATCTGATAGAGTATCCCATCCTCCTGAGAGATATATGGGACATATTAGAGGAGAGGATGCAGAGGATATTGATCCTCAGACCTACGAGGAGGCTATTATGAGTATAGACTCCGAGAAGTGGCAAGAAGCCATGAATTCTGAGATGGATTCTATGTACTCCAATAAGGTTTGGAACCTAGTTGATGCGCCCGAAGGTATTGTACCCATCAGTTGCAAATGAATCTTTAAGAAAAAGATCGGAGTAGATAGAAAGGTAGAGACCTATAAAGCAAGGCTAGTGGCTAAGGGGTATCGTCAAAGGCAAGGTGTTGACTATGACGAAACCTTCTCACCCGTAGCAATGCTAAAATCCATCAGAATTCTATTGGCTATTGCAGCACACTATGATTATGAGATCTGGCAGATGGATGTGAAAACCACATTCTTCAATGGAAACCTCGAGGAGGAGATGTATATGATGCAACCTGAGGGATACGTGTCCAAGAACTGTCCAGATAAAGTGTGTAGGTTGCTTAGATTCATTTATGGATTAAAGCAAGCTTCCCGAAGTTGGAACATAAGATTTGATGAGGCAATCAGATCTTATGAATTCGTTGAGAACGAAGATGAGCTTTGTGTATATAGAAAGGTAAGTGGGAGCGCTATGACCTTTTTCGTGTTATACGTGGATGACATCTTGATCATTGGGAATAACGTAGGAATGCTATCCACAGTAAAGGCTTGGTTATCTAGACACTTCTCCATGAAGGACTTAGGGGAAGCATCCTATATTTTGGGGATTAGAATCTATAGAGATAGATCCAAGAGGATGCTTGGCTTGTCCCAATCCAGGTACATAGAAACCATTGTCAAAAGGTTTGGCATGGAAAATTCCAAGAGAGGTCTCATACCGATGAGACATGGGATATCGCTTTACAGTATGTCCCTAAAGACTCGTGAAGAAATGGCTTAACATGGATATGATACCTTATGCCTCAAAGCAATAGGGTCTATCATGTATGTCATACTATGTACTAGGCTTGATATAGCGCATGCTCGAAAGTGTCACGAAAGCGGTGTATCAGCGGATCCGTGCTTGGAGCACTAAAAAAGCAAGAAAGTGTATCCTTAAGTACTTGAGAAGGACTAAGGATCTTTTACAAGTATATGGAGGTAATAGCCTTAAAGTTGAAGGCTACACCGACTCAAGTTTTCAGTCGATGTCGATGATAGCAAGTCAATTCGGGGTATGTGTACACCTTGAATGGAGGAGCAAGATATCTTTGGAAGAGTTCCAAGCAAGATACCATTGTCGACCACCACGAGGCGAGTACATTACTGCATCCGATGCAGCAAAGGAGGGAGTTTGGGTGAAGAAGTTCATCACAGATTTGGGAGTCGTGCCGGGTAGCGAAGAGCCGATCTCCCTATATTGCGACAACAACGGGGTGATTGCTCAAGCAAACGAACCTAGGTCTCATCAGAAATCTAAGCATGTTCTTTGGAGGTTCCACCTTATCAGAGAGATCGTGACCCGAGGAGATGTAGTAGTGGAAAGTGTTCCATCCGAAGATAACATTACAGATCCACTAATAAAGCCGTTGTCTCAGATTTGTTTTAAGTGTCACAGGGGTCTGATGGGGATCAGACACATAGGTGATTGGCTTTAGGTCAAGTGGGAGATTGCTAGTCATAGGTGCCCAGCAAGCCAATCACGTGAGTGATGGCACGTGTGATTTAATATAGAATTTTTTTCCTTATTATATTTTGGCATATATCACTTTATAATTATTGCATAAATGCATACATATATTGTGATGTCCTTGGATTTGTACAATGGGAATCAGATCGTGATGAGATCACGATAGTGAGATCGATTCACCTTTAAACACATATCCTAAATAATACCGGTCATAGGTTATTCGAGAGGGATATCGTGATAACCGGACAGACTGGTGTGCTGTATACCCGTCCATATGATGGATGCAGTTGGTCTCATAACTACTTGTGTGGGGACACTAGGGATACAATACAGGTGCTCATTGGAGAATGAGTTCACTAATTGATCCGCTTACGGAATGCTGGATGGTATGATGCCTTATTGTCAGACAGCGATTCCGTAGTCCTAGTGGTGTATCTGGTCCTTAGACTTGAGACACCAAGGATGTCCTGTATGAGTGCTCCACTCTTTGATACCAGACTTATAGGTTTGGCTGTCCCAGATCTAGTACAACTGGTCATTAGGAGTGGTAGTCGACCTTACGAGGGCTATTGAGTGTCGATAGAGGATCATCCACTCTCGGCATCATGGGAGGAATATCCCATGTGTTCTTGCTCAGACAAATCCCTAGCTAGGGTCATTCGGGTTGAGAGAGAAAGAGTTCTCCGGGAGAATCCGATTAGAGCGAGAATCGAGAAGAAACCGTGTGGGTCTGACAACACCATGCTCGATATACGGTCTCTGGTATATTAGATGGATGAGGGACTATAGGTACATGGTAACTGAGGACAGATAGGTCCAATGGATTGGATTCCCCTGTATCGTCTGGGGACTATGGCGTAGTGGCCTAGTACGTCCGTAGTCGATGAGCCGAGTGAATTATTATAGAGATAATAATTTATTGAGTTAGAAGGAGTTCTGACAGGTATGACTCACGGCCAGCTTGATATTGGGCCTAGAGGGTCACACACATATGGTAGGCATTGCGATGAATAGAGGTTCGGATATGAGATATCCAACGGAGCCCTTGTCTTATTGGATGCAGATCCAATACCCACTAGGGGAGGACCCATTAGGGTTTGACAGGGGACCTCTATAAATAGGAGGGATTCAGAGCCCCATGGGCTAGGGAGCTTTTGTTTACCTTTTCCTATTCTCCTCTCCATCTCCACCTTAGAGTAGGTCTGGAGTTTTGAGGAGCGTCGTCGCAACCCTGCTGTGTGGATCACCGCTAGAGAGGAGGACGCTTGACCTCCTTCACCCTCTCCTAAGGATCTGCAAGGAAACAAGGATATATGATTTCCCTAGGTAACACAATCTACTCTATACGCAGTTTCATGTTTCACGGATTTTTGCATACCAATCTTCGCACGACGACGAACATCTCTTTGGGAATCGGGGATTTTGTTTTTTTTGTTCTTCCGCTGCGCATATGATGTCCCCCCCCCAGGATTTCCCAACAATTACCTAGCAGCATTAACTGCCGGCGATACCACCACCCCAACCTCTTGGGAGGCTGAGCCTCAAGTAGTTCCACTACCCATCCTAGACGGTGCCACCGCCTGGCAAGGCTCCAAGTGGCTGAATGGGCTTTCCATCCAGCCCAACTTAGCCCTATTTTAGGCCTAGTTGGCCCCTAATTAAGTTAGTGGGATTACCTCTCAATCCTAACCCTAATTATTATTGAATCTTGGATTTTGATGATGAAACCAATTGATAAGTGTTTATGATTTGATCTACATTTTGAGTGACATAGGAAGCTTCGATCGAGAAAAGATAATTAAAGGTGGATGAATCATGTTGGGCCAGAGAAATACATGTTAGAAGATTAGATGTCGAGCCGAAGGATCGGTCGACGTATTAGTAAAAAGCTTCGAGCCACAAGTTCGGGCATTTGGCCAAGAAGAGTGAAAATTGTGCCAAGAAAATTAGAGTTAAGAAGGTCAACTGACCGATTGGGTAATAGGCCGCAAGAGAGGACGATTCGTTCAAGAATCGGACGAAGCATCGATAAACCAATGACATGCCAAACAACACTTGATTCTTCCTTTATAATAATTATCTAGATTGAAGTGGGTTTTAAGTGTGTAGGATTAACTATGATAACGATCAAGGCATAAAGCAAAATAAAGTCCCAAAGTCAAGAACGAGATTTCGTTGAGAGTTCGAGAGTTCGTTGGAAGTCTGGATGTTTGTCGAAAGTTCTGCCGGAATTGACCAAGAAGTCCAAGAGCTTGCCAAAGAAGCTCATCAAAACTCACCAAGAAGATCGTCATGAAGTCCAGGAGCTTGCTGGGAGTCCACTGGAACATTGCCGAGAGATCGTCGAAGTTCACCGGAAGCTCACCGGAAGAAACTTACTAGACTTATTTAGCTTAGTATATACCTTAAAATTTATATTTAGCACATAATTGGGTTGAAATTGGGCTAACTCAATCAGGAGCCAATTGGACCCAAGTTTGGGCTATGTTGGGCCAAGTAAAAGGCCCAAACAATGACCCAATAGGTGAAACCATTGTGGCACAATCTTCGAGACTATGTTAAACGGTGGTATTGCTAGACTGGGCAATGGTACCACCCAGTGGCAGTGTCAAGTGATGGTACCACTAGTCTGGGAAGTAGTACTACCCAAACACAGTCTTTCAAGTGGTAGAACCACTAGACTAGGCGATGATACCGTCCAGTGTCAGTGCTACAGGCAATGGTACCATCCAGCACAAGCGGTGGTACCACCAGGACCCGAGAAACCTAGGATGAGACTCTTTTAGGCTCCATGTTTGAATCCACTTGAGGCATATAAATACGCCTCTCATCCTTGGTTAAAAAATACAAGAATTGAGAGTAAAGAAGTAGAAAAATGTTGTTGTAATCTTGTGAGGACTCCTGTCAAAGCTCTAAGTGTTAGTATAGTTTGAGAGAGGAGTAAGGGGGGTTATAAAGGTTCTCTCCTAAACCTGTCAAAAGGAGAATCGAGTTGTAAGGATAGTTGATCTTCGCCCATTGAAGGAAGATCGCTAATGGATGTTGGTGGCCTCGACGGAAGAGAAATCAGTGGAGTGGATGTAGGTCACAACGATCGAACCACTATAAATCGATTTGTATTTTTATTTTGCTATTTACCTTTATTGCAATCTAGTTTACATTGCAAGCTGATTTCGTACTCTCACTGTGCTCTCATACGCTTTCAAGTTAACATCTTCCGAGATTGGTTTCAACGAATGAATATTTTTCGAAATCGACA